>CM062833.1:10093178-10123258 GCA_031772345.1 Himalopsyche anomala | reverse complement strand
CCCCTCCTGTAGGTATTTGATAGCTTTCTGATAAATACAGTTCGAATGAATTTGTTCCATATTTAATGAAAACCGTAACGTTTCTTACGACAACATATTGATATTCCCACCGATTATGCCATATAAGCGGATACTTGATGTTTAATATTGTATGGGCCGTTTTTAAATTTCCCGTTTAGCGTTTTTCTTAGATAAAAGCTTGACGTAAACACAATTGGATAACTTTGCTCTGCGAAAATAGCGTCCAGCGAAAATAGCTGGCTTCAGAATAGCGGCTAGTGAAAATACCGGCGTCTCAGACACTGCCACTATAGTGCCGGGGGAAATTCCCGGCTATTTTTTTTATCGGGATTTCCTTTCCAAAGTTGGCAACACTCAAGTGCTGCGGAAACCGCCCACACACGTTTAAACTGTGAGGCAGTTCGGACAAGTTATTATTTCTATAGCATATTACATAACTATTTCAATCGCTGTTATAATTTTAAAAAATGTATCCACCATTTTATGTATGGTGCAATTAAACGTTTTGGTTTTATCACTTTTAAAGTGTTCACTGTCAATACTTGGTGGAATGGCATTATAATAAAAATAATAAAACATTTTTAGTACTTTTTCCACATAATTGTTTTTCTTACTTAACTTTTTTATAAATATTACTGTTTCATTGTATTTCTTATCAGTTGACAATGCTCACCATGAGCGAAACCGGTCTTTATTCAATATTTTTTTTTGTGGAAAAAGTACTAAAAATGTTTTATTATTTTTATTAGTCTTGGTTTTATATTATACGGGTTCTTGAGAGGTGTGGTGAGCCAACTAGTAAAATGGTATAACTTTTTTCTTTGACTTTTAAGTACCTACAATCACGTCTTTATTCGGTGTTTTGGTGGATTGCATATTTTTATTTTACGGAGATAATACTATTGCAATGTGTATTAACTGAGGTTACTTCACTTTTACGATACTTAAAGACGTGTAAAATGTTACTACGCATCCAACTTTTTTTCTAAAATAACACTGCTTACTTCACCTCCAATGGGCCCATGCATAGCAGTCTTAAGTCTATAGGGGGCTTTGGCCCATGTTATGTTAATAGCAATTTTTGATCCAAAGAAAATCAATCATGAACTATTTTAGTTGTTACTGTTTCTTATAAAAAAACCCATTTTCTTACAGTTTTCTTTCCATTTGGCGAATAAGAGAAAAGAAAATATAATATACTGAATACAAAATATAACATAGAATTCTTGGTCATCAATGTCAAGCTGTAATTAGGATGAGTGACTTCTACTTCATCAACAGATTTTCTTTGGTATTCCCCCTTCTCACACAATTAATAATAAATGTGGACGGTGTGCTCTACCTGTCTCCATGCCAGGTAAATATTTTGTCCATGTATGCCATATTATAAATAGATAAATGGACTCTTTCTATACTCTCTATAGATATTTGATGTATATACAGTGATTTTGTTTTGGTAAAAAAAACGGTGCCGCATCTCATTTCTTATCAAGCATTTTACTCAAAAGTTTGTTTCCAATCCATGTCCGTTTCCTATGTAGAGCATATGGCCTCCTAATGAAGATATCACGAAAGAAATTTATTTACGAGAACTGCTTGTTAATCAGTTTAAGATTTTTATCAGAAGCTTACTTTTTTAAGAGATTACGGACTGAAAGATAGGGCTAGGACAGGACTAGTGGTTAACTAACGCTTTGCCCCGTTAATTTTTGGATTGGAAGGGTGGTAGAGAATTAGAATATCACAAACACCCACGCCTTCAAATATAACTTAACCTGAACTTCTGCGTTTGTAGAATGAAGAATACGACTCATTTAGTTTCCATTTCGTTCTTGGAGATTTATTTCACTTTTTAACTCATTGAAAGATTGATTTTGCTCTGCTAATTTATATTACACAGCTCGATTTTTTTCTGTTTTTACTTTTTCGTGAAATGATTATTTAAAAAAATATTTTCAGTATTTTTCGAAGCGAAAAAAAATATTTGTTTGAGAATATTAATTAGAAACATTAAAATGCCGAGAAAAAAGGTGCCGGAACGCCGTTTTACCGCTTTACATAAAAAGAAAAGCACACATATATTACGGTGGATTCATTTAATACTAGTATAATCTACGAATCGGCGAATTCAGTTATTGACAGCAATGATTGGCATTAAATTCAAAATAACGGCATAGCGAAGTTTCTCTTGTTTTTCCCACAAACTGTAAATTGCAATCTACAAAATCTTCATCTGGATCCTTAAAATTACACATGTATATATCGACTGTGGAAAGGAAAAAGGACGTAACCCTCAATTTTCCAAAACAGCTTTTTTCTATAATCACAATGTATACAACTTGACACACACTCTATCAAAAGGATGGAAGCTGAAAATGCCGAATTAGTATCTAAATTTAGCTTTTAAGTTTGAAAAAGATGACCTTGTAAAAAATTAAAACCAAGAAAAGACACTGAAATAAAGGTTTTTCCGAGACAATTTCTTTAATTAATATTAGATTATGTCAATTAAACAACAGTTTAGAAGTCTCCGTGCACTTCAAGGTTGTGTATAATTCATAATTTGCATATGGCACAAAGTCATCAAAACACGTTTTTAGCGCCTTCTGTAAAATTTGATATGTGTGGGTTACGTCCTTTTTTCTTTCTACAGTCGATATGTACATAGTTATATAAAAGTGATCGTTTACAAATCTTGACTACTTATTGTATTTTGTTATATTTTTCCGTAGAACGGATTGAGAATCTCAACCAGTTGGAATAACAATATGAAATTCCTCGAATTCTTGAACGACCCCACTCTTCTCCTGCCAAACACCAAACTTCAACCCAGCACCCCCTAATGCCACCCTCCACCCCCTCAAAACTCTCACCCCTTCTGCGCAGAGCTTTTCTCCGTTCGAGTAGTCGGCTTCGACAGCTGAAATTATATTCCCTTCGACTTTGTTTTAAATCGTGAAATATTTGAATTTAGCCATAGTGTACTCATCATTATCAGCAGATGAGTTAGACTTAGATTAGTAGAAACCAAATATTAAACAACTGCGTTATCAGAACAAAAATACGTAATTTGTGCACAGTCGTAAAATGTCGAGATTCCAATTCGCAAGATGTACAACATTGCTGAAAATCCAGTTAACTTTGTTTTTTATTTGCGGAATATTGCTTGTTTCAAGCATATCGATAAGTTTCGCGATGTTCACCTAAATGTCTGGGAAAATGGAATATCTGTTTTAATACATAATAATGAGTGATAATTAATGATTATGAGAGTAGTACAAACGTAAATTCACAAAAGAAAGTATGGATAAGTATGATTCAAAATATTTGTTTTATAAAATATGACCAAATCAAACATTAGACTTTCTATTCTATTGAGATCGTATTCTTAGTTGGTCTGATCCAATTCTTGTCAAAATAGTTAAAAGTTTAATTGATATTCTTGACTGTCAACGGTTTCTGTTCTATTCTCTTTCACTAAAGCGTAGATATGTTGATAAAAAATCGATCTTTTAAAATATATATGTACGTAATAGAGAATTATACTAAAGCAATGAACCACCTGGATCATAAAATAAGCAAGGAAGTGTGTGTTGTGGGGTATAAAGACTTTCTTAGAACTTCCACCAATAACACAAATGTTTCCTTTAGACTGAATCGATATTAAAATAGGTACATGCAGGGATGGGCTGGAGGGGGCTCGGGGAGCCCCTTGTTAAATTTTGACGCGGCCGGCGAGCCCCTTGTTAAGGTAAGAAAATCATTCGTCTTATATCAAATCATCACATAACTGCAATTTATCTAGATGAATAAATTTGAAAATTAGTGGTCGTTTCATTTTTTCATTCAGCGTTGTGGGCGTCCGTGAGTCCCAGTACGAAAAAACATTTTTTCGATCGATTTATCTATTTTCTGTTCGAAGGAATGGGTGTTTGTGATGTCATAAGATTGCCTCCCACTCTTCCGATTCTTCAATTCAACTGGGCGCTACTATTAGTTAATCACTAGTCCTGTCTTATGCTTATCATTTTATCTCTACTACTCTCTTTGGAAAAGAGAGGTAGAGCGACTAAGTAACAAGCATTTTTCGTAGAAAAATAACTTTCGTTGAGATACCTTCATTAGGAAGCCATTTACTCGACATAAGGAGCGGACATGGATAAAAAAATGGATAACATTTACCGATCCCCTTGTTAAGATATTGGCAGCCCACCGCTGGGTACATGTACACATTTTCTCATATTCCTCTTGTGTTATCTACCTTTTTTTGCAAAATCTATTACCTGATATCATCGATGAATCACCATCGTTTATGGAGGTGAATGGAGAACCTCCAGCTGGCACTTGACCCTTGGTTCATCTATGAGTAGATGGTCAGATAAAATTAATAATCATGGTAAGGAGCTGGTTACACCGAGCTCCGTAGAATAAACTGTGGCGCCCGTCAAACAACAAGAACAATATGTATTAAGGATGGCTGATAATGATGGAAAAAATGATTACCTTGGTTGAATAAACAAACTCCGTAACCCTAGTTTTTTCACTAGTCACTCAAACAGTGGTTCGCCTGTGTCCTTTAAATTTAAGCAAAATTGAATCTGTAGGGATGCGTGAAACGTGAAAGTGAAAGATGTCATTTTCGCGCCATGGGTTTTTCCATCGATCAATCAATCAAAGTTTCCGAGACGCAAGGACACCGAGAGATAAAGTTTAGAATACCTACCCTTTCTCTCGTGTACCTTATCTACCTATATCGTTCAGAGTAGGACGTTAGTGATTAGACCAAGTTTTTAGAAAAGGGATTTTTACATCCAGCTAAACTTATATTTTATGGATTATTTTTTTTTCGTTTCGGTAGGAATGTTTGAAAATGATCCAAATATTTAAACTGAATGTGTTGGTGTATCAGGTATATTAAAAAATATTATGGATATGCATAGATTAAGGTCTGATTCAATTTGCAACAGGATTATGTGCTATAAAATGTGTACATTTAAAAATCACATTTCGTTTCATTTAAATGAAATTAGTCCAACGAACCTCCGGCAAATCGAAAGAATTACGTGGAGTTGTAGATCAATTAATTTAAACCACATTTGCAAGTATGGTTTTCGTTTAGTATAATAGTGTGGAAAACCATAATCAAATTTTTTTCATTGTTAAAAAACTGCTTTGAATAGTAATAGTATTATATTATTAATACGTTGCCTATTGAAATAACAGCAATGAATCAGCATTCCGTAAAAGACATTTTGTTTGTAAAACCCAAAAGAGAATTTTGTTTGTACAGATGACATTAGAAAAATAATTAATTATTGATTTGTTTATCAAGGGGTTAATGAAAAATGAAATGCCAAAAACATCATGAAATATCATTATAACTTGAATTCATTATGGGACATGTTAAGAATCATTTCAACATTATTTTAAAATATGTATGTTTTATTTCATAATTTCACCGATTTAATATTTAATTATTTATTACTAACAGCACATTTTTGGTTTTTTAGAGCAGTGATGCACAACCCGCGGCCTTGTTTGATTTTTTTGGCGACACTAAACCAACGTTCCCTCTAAGGGTTAGCTGTGCGAAAATTTCAAAGGCTGCGCGGACCAATCAAATATTAATTGAACAACTGTCTTGTAGTGTGCGCCAACCCAGAATGAGTTTGCGGGGGCTTCCCAACTGCTGCGCGGCCGCGCACGCGCGCAGCTTAGAGGAAACGTTGCACTTAACTTTTTCTAAAATTTAAATATAACAAATATTTTTTTCAAGTAAAACATTTAGTTGAATAAATTTTAGCATACTTTTTCATTAATGAAGAAGAATAAATCGGTTCATGAAAAAAAGCTCACTGATGCAAATTTGAGTTTGATTGTGCGGCTTAATATTTGAGTACCGAAACGTTGAAAATATAATCGACGAGCGACGGGGTACAAAGTGACCCCATATAAATTTGCATAATATTTGCACTGCATTGAATGAAGTATCATTGTAGATTACAATCAATATCAGATAGATATTATTGTTACTGAGTCATAAGAACTTGAAGGTTAACACGATAATTTTCTAAATAATTATTTTAAAATCAAAAAGGCAAAGATCGCTTTATCTTTGACTTACAAATAAATAAAACATATACAATAATATATTTTTTAAACAGGTATTCATAATCCTCTTTTTGCACGGCTTATTTTTATTTACGTTTTCGAAATAAAGTAATCAAAACTATCATTCATTTATCTATATACACGGCTGTTTTACAAGTAACTCATCTCCGTTTAACCCTTCACTTTAATATGCAAAAAAAGCACAAGCTCCTGAGCTGTGCATCCGCTACACATCAGGCAAACGGGAGTGAATCATGACAATTATATAACACTACTACAGCAGTACTACATATAATTTTCATGATTCACTCCTATTTGCCTGATGTGCAACGGATACACAGCTCAGGAACTTGTGCGTTTTTTGCATAGTAAGGGAAGGTTTAAAAGAGTGTACCTCAAATTAAATTTTTCCTTGTGGCCCGAACCCGCCATAATTTGTTTGTTTGCGGTTCGCTTGAAGAAAAATGTTGTGCATATCTGTCTTAGAGTCTTTTTTTTCTGCAGCTCCATTATTTCAGTCTGTTAAATACGGCTTTGTTGGAATTCAAACGATATGTATCAAGTATGGGTATATTCAAGTACTTTGTATAATTTATGTATATCAGTACTTGTATGTTCACATATTAGTTGGAATTTAGATGGATAGGATTCTGTAGGAGGGTGTAATCAGTTTCTCCTTTGCCAATATGAAGCCTGAAGCATCTCCGCCTAGGCCCTCTCGTGAATTTCATTAAAACCGGCCTGTAATTTTAACTTAGACTCGAAAGTAATCAATTGTCGAGCAGAATACATACATACATATAAACACTACACGGAGTTTCACAAGGGAGAAATGAAAATTCTGAGGGTGAGCAATATACCATGCTAGAGGTGACTAGTGTTTGATGTATAAAGTCATACGATATACAATATATTTCATACGAAATCAAACAAATATGTAGATACAAAACATTATTGTGAATAAAAAAATATGTTTTATGTGTATCGAGTTGTAAGAAAAACAATAATTAAAAAACTTGCGTGATTTCTTCAAGAAGCGACTACATATTTTGTCAATATTGTAGATACCAATGGAATATTCTTTTAAAGTATACAATTAAATTTGATAACTTTGTTATTCCATTTGATGTGTTGCTAAATTTAATACGTGACTATTTAATTAACCTTTATAATATCTATATATTTTTAATTATTATTTATTGTTGTCTATCAAATTGTTATAAAAAATGTATCTTAACTGTATCATTGAGGAGATATCATCTTCGGTGTGATGCAGAAAGGGAAAAAAAGTGTTACAAAGTGAAACTCTGTCAATTTTCTGCTTTCAATGATTATAATATATTACATTTAAAACCTAAAAATTAAATTTGTCATATTTTTGTCCGATTACCAGTACAAATATTTCAATGGTAGGTACATAATAATTAGGGGTGGTTCATCTATTAGGCATCAATTTTTTATAGAATATAAGAATCTTAATAATTTAAAAATGATAGTTGGTACTAAAGAATCCGCCTGTGTGGTCGAGTGGTCAACGTCGTTGGCTTCGGTTACGGAGGTCGCGGGTTCGAATCCCAGTACGGACAGTTTTATAAATTGATTTTTCAATCGATTTATGAATTTCTGTTCGAAGGGATGGATGTATATGATCTCTTGAATTCCCCCCTCCCATCCTATCCTATGAACGGGGCGTATGGAGAGGGACTAGCTAACCACTAGTTCTGTCCTAGCCCTACCCTTTTATTCCTACTCTCTTTGGAAAAAGAGAGGTTGAGCAACTGAGTAACAAGCAGTTCTCGTAGAAACACTTATGTTGAGATAAACTCCATTAGGAGTCCATATGCTCTACATTGGGAGCGGACATGGTAAAAAAAAAAGAATCACTTTAACCAATTAATAAAAAAAATGTCAGATTTCATGATTTTGATTATACAGTGGAACCACCAATTACACTACCCCGAATTACGCGCTGGCTTGAAATATTCGCCCCAAATCCCCCTATTGCACGGTCGTATTCCATTGTCGTTACTACGAGACGGTCTTCTGTGCCGCGCATACAGTCAAATGTTGGCTAGCGTCTGTGTATTGTACACGTGCCAGGCTATATACGTATAGCGGGCGACTGTCTATGTGTGGGATTTTGACGCACTTTGCATTTTATCACTTGGTGACTAAATATTTCGTCAATATTTTTTTTTTTTGCAAAACTAAAGGAAATCTTAGTTTTGCATTTTTTGCGGAAAAACTAAATCCCTAATTTTGTATGATATTCACACCCCCAATTACACTACCCCGAATTACACTGTCTCGACTTTAGTGTAAATGGAGGTTTTACTGTACTTAGATTTCCAGCCGCTTAATTTCAGTTGAATTAATTAATTATTTACTAAATAACTATTCGTCATCAAAAATATGATAACCCAATACGAATTAGTGGATATAGGGTTACCAGAGAGTGAGTGCTAAGTAGATAAGTTTTAAGCATACATGATACACTGTCATTGAAATGTCATTTCGTCTGGGCTGGAAGATAACAGCTTATGTTAGCAGTACTATACATACAAAAATGACAATATGATAACATTCCAAGAATCAAATTACATTATTCATATAAAATATTCATATCAAAATCGGCCAAACATTTTTTAATGTCTTTGAGGAATTAATGTAAAATTCGTGTCCAGCTCGTTGGAAAAGTGTAATGCAGTGCAGTAGCGTAAATCTTGCCTCCTCTCTGCCCAATATTCTATGATAGCATTCGTCGAGTAAAATATATTAATAATTAGTTTAATTAAAATTCAATGGAGATCAATGACGACGTCATTTTCGAGCGACGTGTGCGTTCTTTCCGTTGGCCCTTGTTGCTTTGTTTTTGATAATAAACTTTTGATAAATAAAATCTTGAATGAAAAATGTAAGAAAATCAAATAATATCGTGAAACTTTATATGCGGGCGTTTTAAGGTGATTAGCGCAAAAATATATTACATTCTTAAAATCAATATGAAATATTCAAAACATTCTGTATACAAAATAACATTAATCCATACCATTCAATTAAATAAATAATTATAGTATAAAATCCTCATTCCAACAAATTTACAATCACTGGAAGTGTGAAATCTGATGCCCTAAATATTCGAGAAATATGTGTCGCCTTTTAAAAAAAAATACTATGTGTGAACGAATATTCAGGGCATAATAAATTATGAGGTTTATTGCTTATTGTCAAAGTGCGGCAAGGGTCACTTGCCGCGGTAGTTATTTTGAAGAAACCATTAAATTATGAGCCAATATACCAACAAAACAGATAATACACGAAAAAATGTGTGCGAGCACATTTTGGGAGGTGTGCGCACGCACACGCGCACACCTTAGCGGTAACATTGGTGGTGACTCCTTTTTATAAATGCCATGTGACCCGCGGCCCCGATGCAATTGAAAAAGGCATTTTTTTCAATAGGGTAATTTTAGTTGACTGCAGTTTAAGTTTTGTTCAAATCCAAAATAGAAAAAAGTTGGCAACCCATAGGTTGGGAACCCGTGCTCTAAGACAAGAGGTTAGGTGCGCAGAAATTTCAAAGGCTGCGCGGACCGATCAAATATTAATTGAGTAACTGTCTTGTAGTGCGCGCCAACCCGGAATGAGTGCGCGGGGGCTTCCCAACTGCTGCGCGGCCGCTCGCGCGCGCAGCTTGGAAGGAACATTGGTCCTATGGCGCAGCGGTTATCATTGTTGCCTTCCGTGTCGGATCTCACGGGTTCGAGTTACATTACGAATAGCATTTTTTCGATTTCTGTTCGAAGACATGGGTGTTTATGTTGTCTAAAAAATTTCCTCCCACCGAATATTCATGACGGGACCAAAATATTCAAACGTTAGATCGAGGAAAACGGTAAGTCGGGGAACGATTAATGCGGGATTCTTTTACATTGTTCTTATGTGTGTTTGGCCGGGACTATGACAAATAAACGCTCCATGTGGGAAAATGAACAATGCGAGAACGGTAGATCGGGGTTCCACTGTACAAAAGAAATGTGTCTTAATTTCACGTCTTCTTTGCGCAAGTTGTCGCAATTTTGACTAGTTCGTTTTGGGTCGCGCTCTGCGGATTCGTTTCACCTGCCAAGTTGATTAGTGATACGCAGGCAGGTGTAATAATTTACAGTGCGCTATTTAATTGAACTCCAGTTTTCAATTACATGCTCGGTACCACTGACTGCGGAGTTACCTGCGTGAGGTATATTGGATATCAGTAGCGTATATTATCTGGGATTTTTGGTATTGGGGTACCTAAATAACCACACGAAACCTAGCTTGGAAACGTGTTTCTTTGATATGAAAAATATGTTTTTATTATAAAATTTAAAATATTATAATATCGACTGTGGAAAGAAAAAAGGACGTCACCCACAGTTTTTCCAAAACAGGTTTTTTTCGATTATCACAATTTATCAAACCTGATACACGTTCTATCAAAAGGATGCAAGCTGCAAATGCCGAATTAGTATCTAAATTTAGCTTTTAAGTTTGAAAAAGATGGACCTTGTAAAAAATTAACACCAGGAAAAAAGACTGAAATAAAGGTTTTTCCTGGATAATTTCTTTAATTAATATTAGGTTATGTCAATTAAACACCAATTTTGAAGTCTCCGTGTACTTTAAGGTTGTGTATAATTCATAATTTACATATGGTCCAAAATCATCAAAACATGTTTTTCGCACCTCCTTTAAAGTTTGATATGTGTGGGTTACGTCCTTTTTCCTTTCCACAGTCGATGTATTCATAAATGGCTGTTTAAATATTTTTATATGATGACACGGCATACAAATGCCCAGACATTCATATATTCGCGCCATCTTTAGATGTTTTAATTCATTTCTAGTATGGCGCTTGCAGTTTTACGGGAGCGGAGATAATATACTCCTCCATTTCATAGTGCACCGTACTTCACTGGTAATATTGTAGATAGGTATCGATAATATTACGGGGCGTTGCTATCCAAATCGTATTGAACGAATCGCACCGAGATTTGCTACCTGATAATTATAATGATAAGAACCGGTTTCCTATTTTCCTACATGAGAGATTAAGAAATGTTGTCAACCACAACCTCATGATATCAAGTTAGTGCTTAGTGATAATTAAAAGTAGGCTGTAGTTCAATATTTTCAAAGGATTAAGCGGTGGATTTGAGGATTTTAGTCTTGAGTAAAGAAAGTAGTATTGATCATTTCGAAAATCTTATAACTGACAGAAAGCAAATTTGTCAGGAGCGATAATTGTTGATAGTAATTCATTGTATTTATTTAAGGTTGGCAGGGTTCCCGTCCAAGTATTGACAATTCAGAATTGGACAAAGAATGGCGAGCTGCTTTTTTCGCAACACTCTGTTTACACTTGGGCGCAATCAAGCACGATTAGAAAACGTATGTATTTTATACCCATTGGCATAGTAATTCATTGTATTTATTTAAGTTTGGCAGGGTTCCCGTCCAAGTATTGACAATTTAATCCTCGATATAAAATTAAAAACATATAGTTTTGATATGTGTTAAATATGTCAAATTAAGTAACTTGCACGGCTTGAAATGGAAAATTTAACGAGGCGGAGCGGAGCGTTCATTACCTTCCGCGTATCACACGAACTGGCGCATCGGTCCGATTCGAGCCCTGGTATTTTTCAAATCAAATAACATGGTTATATATTTTCAAATCAATTTCTTTAAACACGATTTTTTGCTAAGCTTTTAGTCTTCGGTTTGGACGTCTGATTTTTAAGCAAAAATCATAAAAGTGTGTAGACGTCATAAACACCCTTCTCATTGAATACAACATCTTATATAAATTGAATACTTAAAAAATGAATGCAAAAGGGGTCATGTAACCATAAGGCCAGGGTTTGCCAAACTTAGTGTGCAATGGAACACTTCGCAAATATGGAAATGTTACCGGAACACAGCTTATATTTTAGGTCAGGCTTTTAATAATAGTAGATAAGTCATTGAATCGATTAAATTAATAATTAGTTCATTTTTTTTTAGAACAATTCACATAAAGATAGTATTTTTTTGAGTAAGCAAAGCTCTTGGTGATTCAAAATCTCTGCCTCAACTGTGAAACTATGTTCTAGTTCTAGAGTGGGGAACCTTTTCTTCTCTAAAGGCCGCATCCATTTTTCTGATTCGACATAAGGCCGCAGTAAACATTGACTAGGAAATCTTTGGTCGACAACAGGAATTTACGGTCAGAATATATCAGGAATTTACATAAATTTACTGAATTACAGAATTGGCCAGAAGGCCGCACCAGACTAGCCAAAAGGCCGCAGGTTCCCCACGCCTGGTTGGTTAGCTTGCTCTACCGATCAGGTGGGTCTGGGTTCGATTCCCGGTAAGGTCAATGTCAAATTTGTTTTTTTTTTTCAATTTAAATTTTAGACCTAAGACGTAGGTATTTGTGACGTCAATTCTCCTCGAGTAGATCTAGTATGATTTTTCAACATTAAAATATTTGGCATTAGCTGCAATGCCAAATATTTTTTTAATTCAAAATTAAAATAATTATAATTTGCATCACCCATGGAACTGTGGAGATGTCAATATTGACGAATAAAAAATTTGAGGAAGATGGGAAGCCTGATGAACAACGTATAAAGCATTAAGTAGATTAAACGATGTATCGAAAACCAAGCTTAAACAAGCTTTTGTTTTTTTTTTGATAAAATTTTAACAAGCTTGTAAAAACACATTTAAGACATATTATAACTAGGGTTCTGGGATGAGCCCGAATTTTTGCTCTGTTGGCATGATCATAAATACAGTATATTATTTTAGAATTTATCCATGTTTAGTCTATTTCAATTTTTATGGCAGCACTGTGAAGTTATTAGCTTTGTTCTTCTACGTACTTCTGACGGCTTGCAAACTGTTTTCGAACTAGAATCTAAAAGCTTTCAATTCGATTCTAATTCGAAAACAGTTTGGAAACCGTCAGCAAACCGTCAGAAGTACGCAGAAGAACAGAGTTAACAATTTCACAGGGATGCCATATAAATTTTTGTTATTGTGATATTTCAGGTAAAAAATTTCAATGACGCACTTCGTACGGAGTTTTCATTTGTCGATTATGTCATTGGTACAAGTCATATTTCTCATTGTAAACTTTAGCTCATATTTTGTAAGCTGACATTTATGTTGACTTTATATAAATGCTTATTACGAAACGATTTTAATGAATTCTTTCCGAAAATTTGAATTTCGAATACCGATCAACGTTGACAAGCGAACGTCGAAATATAAAATGCAAAACAGCTTTGTTATGATTTGTCACACTGAAATGAAACATCGTGGTTTGTTTGGCATGCAAAAAAATATGTACAGATATCATGAACACATTCTTAAGTGTTCAGTGTGTGTGTACTGTGTAGGGAGTACAAACATTTATATGGCTTCTATATTTTCGGAATATAATCAGCGAAAAATGATTCGAAGCAGTCCGTATAAAATGTCTCGTCTTGTGCGTGATATTCTTTTTTTCCATACGACTATCTTCCTCCGTTATACAAATGCGAAACAAATCGCCAATGCGAAGATGTGAGAGGAATATGGAACGAAACGCCAGTTTTCGAATGTGCACGAAAATATTATGCACGTAGAAAAAATAAAAAATAAATAATAAAAAATAAATCCACTCTTTTTGTTTTCAGTTTCTCTTCATGCAAGGAAAAAAACTCCTAGACATGCCAGGCACGTCAACGAGAACACTGCAGCTCTACTTTATCTAACAATTTTTAAATAGTTTACTTTCTTATAAAAAATAATATTTCTCTTATTTTTTTAAATTTAAACGGCTGACATAAGGTATTAACATATTTGTCTGATATGTTGTATGCATTAGCACACCTGCAAGATAAAAAAAAATGTATAGATTATCCTGATCGCTCAAGTCGTATGTATTAAAAACTAGAATTGGTTATTCTAGGAACATATTGGATAGCATTTACATCGCTCATATAAAATATAAAATAACTTAGATTATTTCACGTATTGTGCTACAAACTGTGACACGTGTTTCGACTCTTTCAGAGGCATCTTCCACAGAGTATACTTTCACAAATGCATGCATAAGCTTTTTATATGATTGTTATTATAATTATCAAAATAGTAACAATAAAAATCCTTTGTGAAAGTAAAGTTCTGTATTGAGGAGGTCATGAAAGAGGCGAAACATGTGTCACAGTTTGTAGCACAATACGTGGAATAATCTAAGTTATTTTATGTTAAAATGAACTTCCACAAAGTTACCGCCGAATCCATCGAAAGTATTTACATCGCTCATTGAAAATGTACTTCCAGAATGATTAAATTGCTTACTAAAGTACAGAGATATTAATGAATTTTGACTATTTTCATACCATAATATGAAGACGATACCAGGCGAGGATTGGAGTTTTAATATGCGGAATGTTAACTAAGAATGAAGGTTATAAGTTATATATGAACAATTTCACCCTGTAAAAGTACTTGATTGGATGCTAATGTCTGAGTACATCAAGAGTTGTTACAATTTCATGAAGAAGATCAGGTCTGTCGTCTCGCTTAAGTTGAACAGCCGTTACAACCCTTGCACTCTCGAAACTCCGAAGACCACTACCATGGTCATTTTGTATAGTTTGTCGTATGTGTAATCCTATAACAAAGCATGTATCATTAAAATTTAGCTTTAAAATAACGATAAAGCAACTCTTATTTTATATTTCTGTCACTGCATAATAAAAATAACAAGGATATTCCTTTAGGTGTAAATTGAAAGGGAGTCAGCGCAATTACTGACGAGTCCTAATCTACACAGTCCTAGAAAAGACGATGAGAGTACATTAAGTCTCCAATGACTTTGGATACTGAAACAAATATCATTTATTGAAATAGTTGTAGAACCAAACGTGGGTAGATGGTAGTTAATATTTATCAATATCAGTCTACTGAAACAAGTGTAAATAAAGTGAATTTTAGAACATTCCCTTTATTTAGAACTTGAACAGGTTTATAATTCTATTATACCCAAATAAAAATCGTTGAATTATTCAACAGAAAGCAAAAATAATAACTCATCAATGATTAATGTTAATGATATTGTCAGAAATCACAATAATTATAGAATGACAGTCGTTAATATCAACTGATTAACGGATATCCCTAGTAATAAAATATTGCTTTTTGATTACGTTACTATAAATAAAAAAAACAATAACATGCTAATTGGATGTTATGATTCAAATAACTAAATTACTTCGCGCATTATACTTTTAATGACCACCCTCGCTTCCAAATCTAATGCAAAATTTTAAAAGGCTTAATAAATCGAAAGCTATAATTTGATACAGGTGTCCCGGTATATTCTTGGAATTAATGTAAGCCTCTGATTTTCATCGGAAACTTATAAATTGATAAGGAAAATATATTGTTGGAATTCATTCATCTAAATATGTAAAAAATAAATGATAGATGGTTGGCATCAAGAGTAACGACATAAATAACATCAGATAAAAGTAAGATTAGATTTTTTATGCTCGGACGGAAATATAATACTTATTCGTCAACATTTTATACATACATAGTTGCATTATGACATTACGGTAAGTAAAAAACGTAATATATATCTCAACCCAAATTTACAAAAAATATAGATAGGTATGTAGTTAGTATTGAACTGATTAGCAAGTCAATAGTTCAACTACCAAAAATGGGTTGCAAAATAGAAAGCTCAGGAGAACCTATTCTTAAGCAATCGCTTTACAGCCGTTCTTCGAGTGAAGTGGATGGATGACACCATATTTTTGATTAAAAAATATATATTATCTCTAAATGCAATAATTTCTGATGTCCAAATGGGGTTGGAGCTCCGAATAGCAAAACATTATTATAAAGCATTAGCTTTTGGCGCTGGCTTTTGCGATTGGCTCTTGCTTATATTAAAAATAAATTTGTGAAACTATCTCCTGGTTTTATGTTATTCTTTGATTTTTTCACGAGTTTTAGTCAAAAAATATATTTAAAATCGGCACGAAAGTTTATTTCAACGTTTTGCCGAAGGACTCTAGTCAGTCTGGAGAGAAAAAAAGAAGCAAAAACCAGTGGTGCGAAGGAGACAAAAGATAAGGGCAAGAAACGGAAACTTGTGCGAGTGCGAGAGAAACAAAAACATGCCGCCGGCTCAAGTAGCGGCTTTCAACATGTGGTGCCCTGATGATGGCCAGATAGGATTGAGAATAAAATAATTGATATTTTTGTTAAGAAACGAATCAATTGTAAATTTAGGTATCTAATCTTTCTTCATTTTATATTGTTTCACTTCTATTGAGGCTGTGAGTACATAATTTTTGAACACATCCGCGGATTACTGAGTACAACGAGGACAAAAAGCTTTATGTAATTTTGTTAAATCGTGCTTGATATTTATTTTAAAATTGCGAGCCTTTTATGAAAACATAATGTTCTGATTCAAAATATAGCATCAGAAGTAGACAACCAGGCAAAAGTACAACATTCTATAATGGATAATATAATATATATTGAGCAAAATCATAATATTTGAACTAAGCTATCTACAACAGAGCTAATGTACATAATGTGAGATATTGAGTACAAAAAAAGAAAAATAAGTCTGAAGTAGCTTGCATATAACGTCCTGATAAAGTTTATATTTTCTCATATTTTTCCACCGAAAAGGGAGACTTTTATGGTACATTGTCATCAGTTCCTTAGATTGCAGTAAGGCATGCAAGTTCAATCTATAGTAATCAATCGATCCGGAACTCAGAAATAGCACATTGCGCATTTGGCTGTCTACATTTTTACTTATCTAAATTATTTTACTATATTGGCAATGATTTTAGTTTTTTTCTACGAAATCGATCGACAGTACTTATAATACTATACAAACTTATTTTAATATACAAAGAAGTGTAACTATGTTGAATTGAATTAAAAATAGTTAGATTTAATGATTTTAAAATATAGATCATACATAAAATAGTTATGAGTTGAGTATGGATTATAAATATTGTAAAAATAAATTAAGCACCTAAATTCAATAATTAACACAGCACGTATAATAAAGGATTTAATTTAATTGGCAATAAGTACGACAAAATCCATTTAAATGCTACAAGTATAGCAGGGGGAAGTATTAAGATGGCACGAAGAGCTTGTGCGAGATCATTTGTTTAATTTGACCAAAGCCAGCGAGCCAATCGTTAATTTAAGAAATAACAACATACTCAGATGAAATCAGTATCTTACACAGTGATTTGTGACATATATAAATTATCTACGACAGTTTAATCAACTAAGACCACTTTTGATCGCTTTAATATTTATTGCGTATAAACAAGAGTAATAAAATGATCCGCCCCTTCCCCGGAACACTGTTAATCGGTCTGCGATTAAGCTTAACCCTTATTAACGGCTTGGCAGCCCACCGCTTCAATACACTGGTATATTAAGTTTCAACTATTAGAGAATATCTTCTCAAAAGACACGTATATTTTTACCACTTTATAAATAGAGCAATTTTAATACTATACTGAATTCTAATAATTTACAATATGTAATTATATAATCTTAAATGATCTAAGAAACTATATCGTATGTTGTTTATATCTTCAATTCAATAAAGAGTAAATTAACTAGATTTCTTTGGTATGGTATGTTTGGTATATTTGGTAATGGTATGAGCAAAGTAGAAAGTAAAGAAGCTTTCAATACAGAAAATCATGTAAGCACGTTTTGCTCACAAAATGCTCCAAGCAATAGCGGAATATGAAATAAACTCTTTGTTCTTCCAACTGAGGAGCTTCCAAAATATATAATTTTGGAGTATCGGCGTTGCAAGAAATATATGAGATACTCCTCGAGTGCTAGAGGAGACGCACTATAATACGAAGGGTTGCTTTGGGACCCACAAGAATAAAGAACGTCGTACAAAGTTTCCCGTACAATATTAGACACACTTCATGGCGCGCTCGCTCCAAAATGTATCACAATTAAAATGGCCACCAGAGATAGAAACGGCACTATTTTCCCGCCAATTCCATGGACACACTGGTGGATATGGATAGTGAATTTATACACTGAAAAATCGGCGATTTTTAGACCTTTAATTTGATGTAAAGTTTTCGGAATTCAAACGGATATCGGCGGAAATATTTGTAATGAAAATTTTCACATGAGATAGAACTGCTCGGAGGTAGAGTATTTCATACTTCATGGGCTGTTCGTAACAATAGCTATGGGGGGGAATTCTGAGCTAAGAAAGTATGTGGATTATTTCGTGTTGCTTCTTCTGCGCGAAACTTTATACTTTTAAGGGCTATTTCCTGAAGAGGATATACCAAGATAACAGTAACTTCGCAGCGTTATTTTTTCTCTACGTCCCGACTGGGAACTGGGAACCGAGGACTGCGAAACTAGGAATAGGGACTATGCGGGACCCGAAACTTGAGATCTACAGGATCTTTTGAACATTTCCCTGCGAAATTTCGCCACAGACAACAAATTAATATTAATTCTTAACGACTTTCCTATGAAATACTTCCATGGCGGTGGAAATTTCGCCATCTTGAAATAATTATTATTCTAAGAAAAAATATAAAAACTACCTCTTTACTTTGGAGCGTCGATTTTGATCATAATAATAATAGTTGTTAGTTCAAAACTATATATTGTACATTACCTGAAAACCCTCCGCCTAGTGTCGTAACTACTACTCCGCGGGGGTGATCGGCGCATTTTCCTGGGGTAACTACGGAGTTCACGGGTTCAAATCCCAGTACGGGCAGTTTTATAAATTGATTTATGAATTTCTATTCAAAGGCATGGATGTATGTGATGTCTTGAATTCCCCCCTCCCACCCATCCTATCCTATGAACGGGGCGTATCGAGAGCGATAAGTTTACCACTAGTCCTGTCCTAGCCCTATCCTTATATCCCTACTCTCTTTGGAAAAAGAGAGGTTGAGCAACTGAGTAACAAGCAGTTCTCGTAGAAACACTTCTGTTGAGATAAACTCCATAAGGAGTCCATATGCTCCACATTGCGAGCGGACATGGTAAAAATAAAATAAAAATATATAATGCATGAAAAATACAGGCTCTTGGTATTTGCATTCGGGCCAAATTGTTTGCCAAATGTACAGAAGTTACCTTCACAAAGTTTCGTAAAAAAAAAAAACAATTTAGTTTAGCCCTGCCTTGATCTCACAAAAAAAATGTAATTTTATTTTACATTTGGAAACAAACTGACCCAGAAGCCCCCCCCTCAGAAGTTTATCAGGTGAAAATACTTGTTGAATCAATCTACTCGAAGATAAGAGTAGGTATCTCTTAACAATCAAATATTGTGCAATGATTAACGTGTTATATTCATAGGGATATAGGCGGCGGTGGGCTGCCAATACGTTAACAAGGTGCTCGCTTAACCTCAAAGCAATTCTCGGTGCTGATTTTTTTTATTACGCCTATGCAATTATTGTGCAATACTTAAATAAGCAGTCGATTGCAACTTAATACACTTACAAAATGTACCAATATGCAATTTACCGTAAACTTATCAATGTAAATGGCTTAAAATGTAATACTGTGAATACTGAAGCTATCGTAGATAATATATAAGTCAGAAATTGTATTTATGTACTAATTTGGTCTGAGAATATTGTTTTCTCTTAAATTAACAAAGGGCTCGTCGGCCTTAGTAAAATTTTGCAAACGGCTCGCGCAAGCCCCCTCCAGCCCACCCCTGGATATAGGTACGAGAATAAAATGACCCCCCTGTTTTCGAGATAAAAAAATATAATTATATGTTAAGGGTGACCTCCTTATGTATTTTAAAATAAAATGTTTTTCGAGATAGGGCTTAGAATAATATAAAGGTATCTTATTAAGTATTTACGCTGAACCCAAAAATAATTGTCTTCCATCGGGTGATGGTCGGATTCCTACCACTAACCACAGCTTAAATTTAAATTAAACTTTGATGGTTTAAAATGGCAAAAAAACAAACACATAATGATACGTTTTAGGCTGAATATAACATTCACACATTAGGGGCACTGTTTGGAGGGGTGAATAAAATTTAACAGGTGCTATTTTCGGATTGGGGATAATATTGATCTCACCTATGTGGCAAGTGCAATTGCTTTTGCGGTTTTTTTTTTTTAAATATTCATGTCTTTTGATATATTTAAAAAAACTTCCCAGTTGCTTAAGACATTTCTTATTTTACTATCCCAATAACGGTTTACTGTATGTAATGGACAGCAAGCTGGTGGCGTGCTTAAACAGCGACCATTTGTTTTCTTACAATAAATTGATTGATCTCAATCACAACAACTTATTTATTTTTGAAAATTATATTGACCTTTAAAGTACCGCGATGTTTTAAGCTAAAAACATTCACTTACATACCTACCGCATGTTTTTAATAAATTTTGAATAGTTTGTAAAATAAGACTGAATTTATGAACATAAAAATTTAACTAATAAAAAATAAAATATAAAGTTTAAATAATTTCAAGTTACATTCGTTGGTCTTCAGATGGCCTTACGGTATTCACCGCCGTTCGAAAGTATCGGCCACCATTGTCCTTACGGTACTGAACGGTTAAACACTATCAAAATTGTATAAAAGCAATATTGGAAATACATACGCATATTTGAAATTCATAGTAATATTCTTAGTAAATATTGAAACAGAAAATGTCTAAAATCTATTATTTATCGTTAGTGTTTAAAAAATAAGTGTGATATAGTCGAAATGCAATTATGTATTGAAAAATAATAAGAGGTCACTGCTTAGGCACGCTACTGGTTATCTGTTATTTTTTTTGCAGATAAATGTTAGTGAAATATAATATTTAGTCATGTTTTACTACGCTAGGATGTTTTTAAAATACGAATAAGCAAGATTTTATCAATTACAGGAATGTTTATAAATAATTCATTGCACAATATTCCTTTGTACTTTATTTCCACTTTATTTAAAAAGGTCAGGACCGGTTTCGGTCATGGCGAGCATTGTCAACTCCAAACACATTTTTGCGGCTACGAAATATAATGTGTCTTGTCATGGGCAATATCATAAACGTTGAACGCATAAAGATCAAGGGTAAGGGAGTTTATAATTTATTTATTTTTTATTCTTGATTGATTTTGAGTGATTCCGATTGACGAAAAGTTATTGTACACCTCAAAAATACAAACCAAATTGTTACTTTTACCCACCTAATTCAAATATAATAAGATTCAGGCACCACAGAAAGGTGGTATTATTTATATTATTCCCACTTTACCACTAAAACGATAGATCCATGTACACCCAAATTATTAATAAATTTATTTAAATTAAATAAACTTTGTTTAATAATTCAATTTGATATACACGAAAAAAATAACTTAAAAAATAATTTAAGAAACGAACCACGTGTCCACAAACAAGTTGTCGCAAAGTCGAATGGGGTACCTTACACCCAGTTACCCGCCAAACTATCAAAGATTTATAGTCTTTTATCTTGGTGCAATTTTTACAGGCAATTATTATTTTCCAAACTTACAGGCTAAATTTTATACTAATTAGCAGGGCTTGTGGAGTCGCGTGAAAAAAAGTCGACTCCGACTCAGTCTGCAATCTCCAGAGGATTTTTTAAAATAAATTTAATTTTAACTTATATATATGTATACCATACTGATCTTCTTTAGTCCAGTCCAAGCCGATGTGACATGTTAAACACTTTCTGTTTATTGTAGTTTTAATCCACATCCAATTAAATATATTTCACTCAAAAAAAATCGCGGCCGCTCATTTTTCACCGACTTCGACTGCCTTCGGCCCAAATAACCGCGACTCCGACTCCGACTCCACAGCCCTGCTAATTAGGCAGTTGCAGTATACATCCTTTTAATAGAACGCTGTATTACAGTTGGATATACAGTCTAATAATCGAATAAAAAACATCGCTGTGAAATGAAAAATGAAGGACTGCCTTTCACTCGCTATGGCCGCAGACTAGATTCGAAAAGTATTACGCCATTAAAATGTTCTAAGAGCAATCAATGTCTTATGTTCACCGTTGAGTAGTTGGTAGGTAAAGTCTGGAATATGAATATGCTGATCTATGTTATATGACAAATGCACAGCTAATAAATAAATACATAAACAAAAAAACATACTATTTTCTGATACACCACCTTTTGCCTCAAATTTTGTGAGCCAGTAAACTCCCCTAAAACCTAGACATCGCCCTATAGAGTAGTGTCTGCACGGGCCAAAATTATTACAAAATTACCCGGTCCGAGCCCGAAAAACTCACGCCCGACCCGCCCGGGCCCGAGTCTTATACCGCACTTGTTACCCGAACCCGACCCGAAGCCCGAAACTCCCTTATTTTAGCTCGCCGAGGAATTGAAATCCTCGATTTGCTAGACCCTTTTCCCCTATTATTCTCCGAAATCCTTTTTTTTTTTTAGCTCACCGAGGAATTTGAAAGTCCTCGATTTTCTTATACTTTTCCCCATATATTCTTCCGGAAGTTCCTTTTCTTTTTTAGCTCACCGAGGAATTTGAAACTCCTCGGATTTGCTCTAATATTTTTTTCCCAGATTATATTCTGATATTCCATAGCCCGCATGCCCGGCCGAGCCCGACTCCTCAAATTGAGCTACCCGCCCGAGCCCACGGGCCAGGTCCTGGCCGTGCAGACCTCCTAACATCGCCCCAAGCACAAATCTCGAACAAAATGTTAGAATTCTTAAAAAAAATGAAAACGCTAGAAAATAAATATTAAAAATACAGAAATGAACATTTCGATTGGTGATTATCTAGGCATACCGATTAAGGACTGCATGGGATTTGTGGAATGATGATAATTGGATGTTATCATTAAAACAGAATCATATGGAGACAAATAATTGACTGGGTATGACCTTGTTTGTCCGGGAATGATCTAGTATGGCGTTGGTTTAAAAAATAAAAATTAACTATATGGGTAATAACACAATGGTCTGGTCCAGCCAATACTTTAACTGATGACTCTTTTGATAACAGAGCCATTTTCGTCGGTTGTGCCGGGAAGGGGTAAGTTTCTAACACATTACACAGAATTGTTGTTAAGGTCAAACGAATGTTACTTAAAAACGTACAGTGGTAAAAGAATCAACCCACAAAGAAAAAAAAATTTTTTTAAGACGAATTTGTCCAAAGTTAAATAATTAAATAAACATCCATCATAAAGTTTTTTATAAACTCAATTTAATATAATTTAATAATTATCTCAATAAATCCTTTTAAGGTGTCTTTATTATTTTTCTGGTTGAAATTTTCACAAGCCCTAACTTTTTCAACTGAAAACGGTTAAAATTTGATACAAATTCGCGGCATTTCTGCATACATCCATTGGATACAACGGTATTAAAAAAATCTATTTTTGCAAAAAACTGAGGTACGCCTCATTATTAAAAACCCTGACGAAAAAAAGGTTAAGTATCGCTGAATTCTATATTCAGGCATTGCGATTAAATACAATATTCTCTCTCTACTAGGATTCAACTCGAAATCCGATATCCGGAATCCGGATGAAATCCCGGGCCCTATTTAACTATCGATATCTGATAATTGGGAAAATATCCGGATAAATATTCGATATAATTTTAATATGATGGATATATATTGAAATTGTGATTTTTCTCTACCAAAGGCATTATACAGAAGTGGTGAAAATATTTAGTCAGGCTCATTTGATCATGAAACTTTGATCGTGAAACATCTTCATTTGCGTGCGAGTTCTACAATTCATTACTGAAAACCAAGCAATCGAGACTGTCTACATATTAACAAAAGCAGCCTGTAATTCTTGTTTATTAAAATATGTTAAAAAATATTTTGCTTAAAATTTTAAATAATTTTGTATAGAAATTTTAGCCATGTCAAGAACTCTCGGAGTATGAACTCATTTTATGAGAAAAGATAAATAATTGCAGTCAGCGGTGTTAATAAATAAATGTGGGAAAACTATTGGATGCAAAGAATCTTCAAACGACTCCTATGATAAATCATCTAAAATCTCATAATATTATTGTTGTTTGAAAACACTTCTAATCAATAAACCAACATCAACAGCAAGGAACAGTATTTCAAGCAGGAAAATTAAAACTAAATTAAATCAAATTTAAAATATGGTACATTTAATGCTCTCTTATTATTTAATATATGAATAAATGACTTGTATTACGAATGAACTCGTTTTTAATGTATCAATTTTAGTACATAAATTTATAATATGTATAATTTTTTGTATGTTCATACTTACGAAACTATCCGGATATCCGATATATCCGGATATGTTTCTATTTAACAATTCGATATCCGGATAGTTAAAATGACGATAGTTTGAGAATCCCTACTCTCTACGTCTCGAGTCTTTCCTGGAAATACTTCTTACAATGACAGTTACAAAATGATATGTTATGTTATGTATAAAAAATGTTTTTTGTTTGTAGAATATAGACTCATAAAAAATGGGTTCATGTCGCAGAGGATTAAAAAAGTCAAACAAAATTAAAGATAAAATAATTCAGTGCTCTCGAAAAAAGTGGTACCCTATGTACTATTGAAGTACACGAGCCGAGATAAAGTGCGAAGTAAAAATGGTTTTGTCACCTTTCTAGCGCATAATTAAAATGTAGCTACGACAATCGAGCTTAAATCAGCATTACCCCTTTTACACCAATCAAGATTCATGGTTTTTTTTTATATAAACGTTTTCCAAATACATTGTTTTACCATTTAATTTTGAAATATATTAAAGAATAATATGTTTTTGGGTTGGACAGATGAATTAATTATGTTCTTATGTAATTAATATTTAGAATTTATGCTGTGTTCCTTTTAAAAAACATTCGTATAAATATGATTTGCGAATTGCTGTTGACCCCTTTCCTCTCACACTCAAGGACCCCCGTTTCACGAAATGCATACTGCACTGACAGGCCTTAATGCTGCACATTGCATTCACGGTAGGTGCATGGCAATTGTTATATTAGCCACTGTTGGCCATATAATATAATCGTACAAGCAGCATAAATCGTCTAATACTGATAAATACTTAGATTTCCTCCTCAGTCGAAGAGGATGGTCACAAGCACACTGTTAATTGTATATCTATCCTAGAACAGTTTGTTTATACAACTTAATTTTTTAAATTAATCGATAAAACAACTATTAGTTGCTATAAAATTTATAAAAAAACAGAAAAGATTTTGCAAGGTAAATCAATAAAGGTAAAACCAAGGTAGCTTGAGCTGCGGATATAAACGTCTCTAAATGTTCTAAATAAAGAAGTTGAATCAACCCTCGACAAGATATATCTTAATTTCTTTTCCAACAGAATCTGTCTTCAATAAAAATGGAAAAAACAATGAGATAAAATAAATAATCATTCCATTGCAAGATACGAGTGTGAATTATATTTTTAAACCTGTAAAAATGTAGCTTAAGTTTGTGTTTTTTTTTTAAATAAAAACTCGCTCGATTGATTATGAACGTCGATTTAAATAAATTATATGTTATTATCTTTCACAACTATATACCGACAGGCGCAATACGCTCATCGACGGAGCAATAGCTTTTATGGTTTTTTTTTTTCGTAATATATAATATGGCAAGAAGTGTAGTGTACACCCCTGGACAACAAGCAACAAACAGCAGTGCGTGTCCGTGATGAGTGCAAATCTACCTAAAATAATTAAGCATAATATAAATGTGTATAGGTTGTATAGATTATGTAATTGATATTCGCGACTATTTACCGTCACGCTATGTTTCATTTACATAATGAAGCTATTAACAATGTAAGGCACATAACTGCTGTTTAATATAACTCGTACAAAATGTTAGAAATTAGTGCTAAAAAGTTGGTTTTCGAAATGCCGCCAGCAGTGGATTGATTGCAGTAACGTGTGCTCGATGAAACACAACAACATACAATAAAGAGCCTAATTAAAAAGAGACGCAATACCATCGTGGGAAAGAACTGGCTAAGTAGGAGGAAATTTTCAATTACAAATAGATGACAATCTGTTACGTTTATATGAGCAACTAAGCGGCTTAACTATAGTGCCGACAATCAATTAAAAATAAAGCCAACGGAAACAAATATTCATATCTCAACCATTGTAAAACATTTTCAGTCCAAATTGTAATTCATTAGTCCGATTCTTAATAAAATAAAAAATCCCAGGGGGCCCCCTTTGGGGGGTGGGGAGTCGGAGTTGGAGACTGCGGTAATTTTGGCCGTGAGTCGGAGTCGTAAAAATATAGCGTGCTCGAAATTCTCAGAAAAAAATAATTATATGATTTTTCAAACAAAATAGTACAAAGTATTTGCCATTCCATGCTTGTCTGACAACAGACGAATCCTGATGGTATACGTATATATGTTATAATAAAAATAAGTAAAAGATTTTAGTACTGTTCCACTTAAATTTATTTGAACAGGACCGGTTTCGCTCCTCCCTAGCATATCCAACTTATAAGGTGAAAATAAATAAACAGTGCTATTTTTTTTTTCTAATTTAAAAAAAAAAAATATACCGTTAAATAGAAAATAAAAAGGTTGTAAGCAACTACAAACAATAAAAAGGATTTAAAGTTACATTATAATTATACAAAATTAAAATGCTTAACACCTATAACATACAATTAAAACAAATAAAATTAAATACTAAAGTACTAAAAATCTTATTATTATTTTTTATTATACTGCCATTCCACCAAGTATTGACAGTGAACAACCTTAAAAGTGACATATATATAAGATTAAAATGAAACATTGGGAAAATTTCCTCGGAGTCGGAATCGTTAATATAATATAAAGCTGGATCGGAGTCGTCTTTTTTTACACGACTCCACAAACCTGATTGTATTTATAAATAAATAGAATTTTCAAATAAAATAACTAAATATGACATAATAATAAATCATTACTATCGTATGAAAGAGTTAGACAGTGTAAAAACAAACAAAAGCAATTAGTTTTCAGTAATTTAAATAAAAACCTTGTATAATTTTTACCCATTACAATGGAGTTATCTACCAATTAAATCAACGATCAAATAAAGGTCACGTTAAGTAACTGCGAAGGCGTTAAATCCAAAAACGCAAGTATTGTGAATTTGACCTAGGGTGAAAAGAGTGAATTCAACACGTTTATAACTTCTAAAACTAAAGTCAATATTAAATAGTTATTTTTACGTAATTAAAGAAGAAATATGCATAAAGTTAATTTTCTTTCAAAGAAATCACGGCAAAGAAAAACAATAAATATTCGATTGAATTTTGAAAAATCGTAATCCAATTACACAAAGCGGTTAGAATAGTAATATTTAAATTTCATACTAAAACAAAAACAACAAATATCTTATTAATAACAAATTTCTGACGTAACTTCCTTCTCTCAGAATAAACGGACCGTTATAAAAAGAGACAATACTTTAAAGCAGGTTCCCAAACTTATCCGCGGAACACTGGATAGGTGTACCAAGGGGATCCAATCCCGGAGCCTTTTTCCAATCCCGGGATTTCGGGATTGATAAATTTTTCAATCCCGGGATCCGGATCCGGGATTGATATAAATTTACCGAGGAATTTGAAATCTCCGATTTGGTATAATTTTTCCCCGTATTCTCACGAAACATCGTTTTTTTTTTTTTAGCTCACCGAGGAATTTGAATCGACAATTTGCCAATTTCATCTCACTTTTCGAGATTTACTCCAAATTTCTCAATCCCGAAATCCCGGGATTGACATGGTCGCGATCCCGGGATTTCGGGATCAGAAAATTGAACGGGAACGGGATCCCGGATCCCGGGATTGGATGCCCTAGTTGTACCAGAAGTAGTAGGGTATCCAATCCCGATCCTTTTCCAATCTCGGATTGAGATAAATTCACCGAGGAATTTGAAATCCTCGTTTCCCTATACTTTTTCCTTAATTATCTGCAAACAACCTTTTTTATTTTAGCTCACCGAGGAATTATGAATCGCCAATTGGTAAACTTTACCCAGTATTATCTCAAAAGCTTCGTTTTTATTAGCTCACCGATGAATTTAAAATCGCGCCGATTTGGTATACATTTTTAGCTCACAGATAGGAATTTGGTAATCCAAAAATTTGTCAATTTCGTCTCACTTTTCGGGATTTACACACAATTTCTCAATCCCTGAGATCCCGGGATAACGACCATGTTAACTCCCTGGATTTCTTGATCAGAAAAATTGAAGGGGATCCCGGGATTGATGCCCTACTTAGATAGGTGTTTCCGTGAACACCACCACATAACTTAACAAAACAATTTCGAAACAACAATTATGATTCATTGGTTCGGGATCCATTTTCCGTGACAGCAAAAACAGCATGCTTAGTATTCAACGCAAGTGATTATGAAAATCTGATATGAATGTCATTAAATTCTCTCTTGTTAATATAGTCATAGAATCCTTAATAGACAAAACAAGTAATTAATGTTTTACTTACCGATTTATACCAACCTATTTATGCAAAGCAGGTTAACTTTTAATGCAGCAACAAAGTCAAAGTGCAGAACAGACTTGCCCCCATATCATTTAAAAATAATAAATATTATTATTGAAATATAATTCTTTGTATTAAAACAAAAGAAGATTACTCGCCAAACAAAAAAGCTAATTGTTCCGTTTAAAAATCCCGGGTTTGTGCAAAGTGTTCCAAAGCAGAAAAATGAATAGAAACCCTGCAAAAAGAATATTGATAACCACGATACGAATGACTCAAAACGAGACTCTCCCCGTTCATAAAATCATGAATTCCTAAGGTACCTTTAGGATTCTAAATTTGCGAACGACGAATTTTTAACACTGACCATAAAAGGGTGGCCCTGTAAACCTGAAGTTTTATTCTAGGAATGTTTTAGATTATGATGATGAAAACTGGAGCGCATTCCACATGACCTTCTAAAAAGTCTTCATCTTCAACACGACCATAATTCCTCCAGTGCCACACGTTCAGCAAAAAGATTACATATTATCCATTTCAATTATAAAATATTTTTTTATTTTTTTTTATTGTGCATCTTGGTTCTTACGTAATTATTAAAATTTTAATCATTGATAACCAACAAACACCCGCCATATCATAGGAACGCTTATGCTCCCAGTAGTCATCCATTCATATGAACGGTGTTAATATTCGAGATATATACTGAAATTACATCGCATACCTGCTGTTAAAGGAAAAAGGACGTAACCCGCAGTTTTTTCAAAACAGGTTTTATTCGATAATCACAATGTATCAAACTTGATACACGTTCTATCAAAAGGATGTAAGCTGCAAATGCCGAATTAGTATCTAAATTTAGCTTTTAAATTTGAAAAAGATGACCTTGTAAAAAATTAAAACCAACAAAAAAGACTGAAAAAAAGGTTTTTACAAGACAATTTCTTTAGAATTAATATTATATTTTATCAATTGAACACTATTTTAGAAGTCTCCGTGCACTTCAAGGTTGTGTATATTTCATAAATTGCATATTGGCACCATAATCCAAATCCATAACACGTTTTTTGCGCCTCCTGTAAATTTCAGCAATGTGTGGTGTTCCGTCCTTATTTCCTTTCCACATCGATAACAATTATTATATTTGTTTATATTTCCACTAAATCTTTATTCTTCTTTTACGTGTTATGCCCAAAACTAATTTATTCATTTTCATCGTGGCATATGCTCAAAATTTAACCTTTTCAGCTAAAAAAATCCTATTTAACCTTTTACCTCTGAATACAATTGAGCCCATCCGTTCGTAAATAATTATAAGACACACTTCTTTATTCTTAGCTTCGAACCCTTCCCATCTGAACGAAGC